>CM014730.1:6282425-6306137 GCA_004329165.1 Spatholobus suberectus | reverse complement strand
ACATTTTTTTAAATTTATTTTAATTAATTGATTTTATTTAAGAAATATATTTTTACTTTATTGAAAATTGAGAGTAAATTTTTTTTTTAAACTTCATGAAAAATAAAGCATAAAATTGATTAAGTTATTTTAAACTTATCAACAAAGAAATAAAGTAACTCATAAACATAGTAATGTATGTATCACACGTCCATGCATATATCACATATTAATAGAAAACGTACACCATTGTTTCAATATGATTATAGTTTTTCCAAAATATTAAGGTTCCATAACCATCATCATATATTCTATACATGTCAAGAAGTATCTTAACTAGCCCTCCATGTGTACCAGCAAAACAAAAAGAAGTCCTTATATCAGAGCAGTAATACTACCTACTATCTATAAATCCATCCCACCTAACATGACTACAGACTTAATAACTATGTTTAAGCAGCAATGATTGTCCCTTTGAAATATCCTCCTCTGTGTCTTTTCCAATCTCAATGTCTTCATTGTCAGCATCGTCTGCATCATCCATCTATGCCACTATCAACAGCAACGTCGTACCATAAACATATACAAATAAAAAGATGAAAGGAGTAAGGTGATTTAATTCTTAAATCACTTTCACATAAGGTTCGTAGGATTACCTACGACAATCACACATAAAATTAACTAAACATAGAATAATGAATGCAGGGTTCTTAAGATTTTGACCTATGTTTCATGCAACTCTCAAAACTCAATACTCATATGGATCCATATCTCAACAAATGAACGTCATTGTCATCGACCAATCTCTGGTCCTGGAAATGATTGGGAGTACATATCCCCCGCCTGGTACGATCATCATCATGATCATCATATGCTCAAGAAAACAACCCATTAGCCAAATCTTGGGGCCATACTCTCTACCAATCTTGGTAATGCTGAGCAGGTGTCAAGGTTATCAAGTCGATTACGTGATTATCCAAGTCTAAAAGGCGCTACCCTAGTCATTGGGATGTTCACAACTCAATACCATATCCTATAAACCTTACAATGGCCCCCACCTTTTATCCCGCAGTGTACCAAACGGTCATTCCCATCTTAACATATCGCATGCATTCACTGCATGTTTTACTCACAACCATCATGTTTCTTAGACTCAAAGATTTATGAATGACTTACAGAACACATACCTCACTATATGGTTTCCATGATATGCCATGGTTAACAAATAACACTTTTTACTATCTGAACATTTCTAATTCAGACAATTCTCAGCACAATACCTATATAAGGTATTTTATCGATTTTCCCAATATAATAATATAATGTAAGTGTTCCTTTCTTTTTAAATTATCATCCATTATTTATCAAATAATTAATTATTTGGCAATTATTTATTCTTTCAAATTATTATTTATCTTATTAGCTTATAATTCCTTATTTATTTTAATCAATATCCCAAACATAGATAAATAAATTTTATCTTTATATTGTTGAAATAGTATATATATATATATATATATATATATATATATATATATATATTATTTGCTAAAATTATAAAAAAATTATTTACGTAAATTTTCTAGGATGTACATATTTATTATTTGTTTATTTATACCAAAATAATATACTTCCTAAATTATTAATATATTAATTTTTCTTTTATCTAAGGACCTGTGTACATATATATCTACAATACTTACTTTTTCTATATAATGATAATATTTATTTAAATTTATTTTGCAGAAATGAACTTATACATATTTTTAGTTATAAAACTAAATTTATATAAAACCATTTCAATATATATACAAATCTATTTATAAACTGAATTGATATAAAACTGTTTTAATTATAAAACAGTATATATACAACTATTTTTATTATAAAACATATTGTATTTATTTTATTTGCAGTAACAAAATAATTATTGTTTATTAATAGTATACTATATAATATTGCCAAAATAACTATTATTTATAAGCTGAGTTACGAATATATTATATATTTATATATTTATCAGTCTATTTTAATAATACTTTCATAATTATAAAACAGATTTGTTTTCTAATTTCAGTAAAATAGTAAAGCACTGTATTTTTTTTAACATATTTTTTAATTAATTTAATTTTTTTTACATCTAATGCAATACCAATATTTATAAATAAATAAATAAATATATATATATATATATATAACAGTTTATATAAACATAACAGTTTTTTTTATAATAATATTACTAATCATAATAGTAACACTAATCATAATAAATAATAATAATAATAATAATAATAATAATAATAATAATAATAATAATAATAACTGAATTTATATATTAGAAAAGAACAAAACAGGAACTAAAGATTCAGTTAATATATATATATAATCAATATGAAGAATACATTTAACCGATTAAATAATACATGGGTCAATTAATTCTCTTTTTTATTGAAATTAACCGATTAACCATTATATTAACCGATTAAATTTTGTAAACCATGATTTAAAATCAATCTCAACCAATTAATCACAAGACTTCAAGACAATAATCACCATCACCACAAAATAAGATCAACATAGTAACAAGCATCATAAAATAGAATCAACATCAGTGATTATAATAAAAAAAAAAACCAAAATACTCATACATAAAATAAAAACTAATGGATTTGGGGGCCAAATCCATCCCATAAACCTTATGTTTAGCAATAATAAATTGAATTAAACACCCACTCCCCTTACCTTAATAGAAGCTTTGATGGAAGAAAAAAGTAAATTGGAGAAGACAACTTGATCTACAATACCAAGATAAACCACCTTTGGATTTTGTATAATTCCTAAGTGAGTGTTTAGTGTGTTTAAGTGAGTAAAAGAAATGAAAATGAGAGAGGGAGAGAGGAGCTGCTCTGCAGTAGAGAGAATTGAAGGATAAGTGTGGTTAAAAAAAGATAAGAAAGGATTTTATAAACGTGTGTAGAAATAATTTTGTTAAAAAGAAAGATTTTATTATTACCTAATAGAAAATTCTAGGCTGCCAACACTACAATTCTGACGTGAATTGCAAGCAGCTATTATCCCCAGATTTTATTTTTTTATATATATTTTAGGTGTAAAATAAGTTTATTTAATAATTAATTATGTTAATTTAATTTGGGCTTGGTAAAAAAATGGTTTTGGGCTTTCTATATGGCTGCAACGTACACCCCAGTAAAAGTAACAGATTTGTATAATAGATATATAATATGTATTTTATTTTATTTTATTTTTATAAATTTTTATTTATTATATAGTTATTTATAATTATTTTATGTAAAGGAATGCTAAATAATTGTTTAATAAATCATTTTTATATCAAATAATTATCATTTTCAAAAAATTTTAAACTTTTTCCTTTAAATAAATTTTTTTAATTAGAATAGACATGTTATAATTTTTTTCAAAATTTTTATAAGCTAAAAGTCTCTGATTGGCCTTTTGTAATCAATCAAAGATATTTTAGTCATTTTACACAAACAAATTCAATTAATTCTCAAAAAATTTCTAAAATTATATTTTACTATTTTAAGCATTTTGTAATTTAAAAAATAAATTTTAAAATTTTCTATCTATTTTTATTAATTTTCTTTTTGTTAGATTTTTACTAATTTCTAGACATTTTATCATTTCATAAGGCTCTGTTTTAGAAAAATTATTAAAATCTAAACTAAAATATATTCATTATTCTGAATGCAACTGTGTTCAAAATTTTTGAATTCTTACCTAGATGCTTAAAACAATTATTAAATAAATAGAAAAATGATAAGCAAAAATGAGGATGTTACAGTTTACTTACTTCATTGCATGAATTCTGCTCTGCTTTTATATATTTGAATTGCGTAGAATCTTCACCCTGATTGTTCTGGATTAAGCCTTGTATGTAAGACCCTGCACTCTGCCTATGATCCACAACAGAGCTTGAGGAGGCAGAGTCAGGTTCATTTCTTCACAATAACCTCATCTTTGCATACACACTTAGATTTGTAATATTTCCCCTCCCATTCACACAGAATTAATCCCTACAAATCATCATACGAACCACACAAGCAAAACCACATATAAGCTGTTTTTTTTTTTTAATAATAACATATAGAACCATATCCTGCACATCATTCAGTTTGAGTTCCCCACCGTTAGCATGATGGCAACACTGATCCATAGAAATTCATAAAATACTCATAAAAAGAAATCCATCAAAATCAAATCAGACCAAAAAAGAGGAAAGAAAAAGCAAACTGAAAACATCCTTTTAAATCGATTCAAACCCAAACCCTTTTTTTAAAATAAATAAATAAATACATGCAAAATAATCAATCTCACGAATCAGAGTTGCGGTGGCAAGAGGGATGAACTAATAAACAAGTCGCCGCATCTTTGTTTCGTCAGCAGTACGTCACCAACGCTCAGATCTCCTTCGTGGACGCCTCCACCGTGTTACCGGTATGTTTCCGACGTGTCTCTGTTGTATGTCTATTAAACTTCAAGTGGATGCCGGTTTCCCTCATGGCCTTGCATTCCTCGCAACGGTGTCATGGGGGCTGTTTTCCCTTAAGGGTTTTCTCACTGCAAGGATAAAAATATCTCTTGAATGCAGGCTATACGCCCATTACAAGTCAACACCCCTGACCCTCTTCAGTTTCGGAATGGGCTTGGCCCATGACTGTTTATATTAGGAACAATATTTTCCTGCTTGGTATCCATTTAATGACTTTCCATTTTGTTAACGTAAATAAAGAAGAGGACATCGTTGTGTTCATATTTAAAGGTAAGTAAATAACCAAATGGATATAATGGTCTGAGCAAATTTTGATTATAACCTCATTTTGGCTTATTTCCTTAGTAAAGATTCTTAAACAATTAACATAAATGATTTTCTTTAGCTTTTCTCAAACGTTTTTTTAAACTAATAAAACAAAATAAAATACATAAGTTTAATGTTGCCCATATAATGCCTTACGTTAATATAAGATTATTAATTTTTTTAAGTAAAAATAAAAAAAATAAAGAATATAGATTTTGTGATTTTTCATGTTGGATCTAGGACCCACTTGAATATTAGAAAGTATTATGTAGAGCTTTTTAAAGAGTATTCCGCATTTGTTAGGCCGCCTATCGTTGTGGATAATACTCTATAATGTTTAAGATTTAATGTCTTAATAATCCTTAATAAAATAATAAAAACAAAAATATATAACTAAAAAAATCCACCCACAAACGATTTCTATCCAAAGAACTACGTGAGTCTGAGTTCCTTATTGCACCGGAGAATACGTAGGAGCAGGACCTCACTCCTGTCGATCTCAAAAACAATAAAAATAAAATAGTATTAATAAAAAAATTAATAAATAAAAATAGGATTAATAATTTTATAACCAAGAGGATAAGACAACTAATATTTTCACACATTAAGTTAAACGGTAATCGTTTTTATAATGAACATCGTAGGATGCTAACACCTTCCCTATGCGTAATTGACTCTTGAATCCAATATTTGGTTCAAGACCCTTTTTTAGGGTTTTTCCATGTTTTCCCTTAATAAACTATGGTGACAACTCTTCTGTTTGGTTTTTAATATCATTTTCGCCATCCTGTCGCGACCTCAGTTGTAACACCTGTTTAATTTTAAATACAATTCATATTAATTTAGTTATTAAGTTTAAGTAAATAAAAATGCGTGTAAAATTTTTCCAGTTTTAAAAGAAATTTCAAACTTAACAAAATTTGGAAATGGTAATAAAATATGAAAGATATATACATATATTTCATAAAACTGTACATCATGGTTTGAGTAATATATAATAGTCAAAAAACAAAAGTACATCGAAATACATATACTACCTAGCCCACTATATACATCAAAAAGATGCTATATAGAGCAGTATTTATCTACCATATCCCTTATACAAAAAGAAAATATTATAGGTCTTCAGGTCCTCCCCCGTTGAGATGTTCTTTATCTCGTACTCAGCATTACGAAGCGTTAATGTCGTCTTCAATAATCACGACCAATCATACACAAAAGAAAATAATGGAGTGAGGTGTTTTGTTCTAAAATCACTTTTACATGTGCGGTAGGAAATCTACCATAAAACAAAGATAAAACACAACTGACAACACAAGAGATCTTAAGGTTCATTCTAAGTTATATCCGACTACCCTTGACTAGGTATGGATCCATACTTCCCATTAGTGGGTAATAGTTCTCAACAGAACCTAAGAAGTGACTGGGAGTATATATACCTCTCTCAATACCATCACATGGTACAGTCCTCGTCATCATTGAGGAACAAAATAACAATTTAGGATATCCATTTATAGATGTATACTCTCAAACCAATCCTGGAATGCTGAGCAGTTGTCAGGGTTATCGAGTTTGGTTAGGGGAATATCCCGGCTCAAGGGCGCTACCCTGGCCATTAGGACCTTCACCACTCGATGCCTACCCCCAAGACCTCCGCAAGTGGCTCCCTACCTTTCATTCCTTAGTGTACCAAACTGTGGCTTCCCTAGCAGGGTGTCATACCATTGCATGTCACTTGCTTTACATTACTCACTAATTTATCACTTCCTAATTTCTCAAATAGAGGTTTCCCTGGTCTCATTTAATTTGAGCACTAATATAATCAACATTTCTGCCTTATTTTGTAGAAATTGCACTATACCAAAATTTTAACAGAATAACGATATAACAATTATAGTATAATTACTAAAATTTTGACAGAATAAAGACTAAATAAATACATTTTGATTTTCTAAATTTGAGCAGAGTAACAGCTTAGTAAATGTATTTTTATTTTCTAAAATTGAACAGAGTAACAGCTTAACAAGTAAAATTTAATAATTTAAATTTGAGCAGAGTAACAATTTAATAATCATGATTTAATAATTTAAATTTGGGCAAAGTAAAAACTTAGTAAAAATTAAAGTTTAACTTTAAACAATAATAACAATACTAAAATTTAAGCCTAAACGGATTTAGGGGAAAACCCTTCCTACCAACATGCAAAGTGACAGTAATTTAGAACCAACCCCACTCTCCTCATTACCTCTAAGATAGTTGATGAAGATGATGGAATTGTTGGTGCAAAGCTTCTAGGAGGAGAAATTCTACTAGTTGAAAACTAGCAAAATTTTAACATAAAAACTAGATAAAAAAATATTTTAGAGAGAGAAAACTTTGGAAGAGAAGCTCTCTAGCTTGGGAGAGAAAAGGATGAGTGAAAATCTGAAAACTTTGAGGCCTATTTATAGAAGAAGGAGGGGGGTTAGGTGTCCAAAGATTTACATCATCCATTATGTAAGCATTATGTCATAAATCAAATTTTTATTTATTTTTAATCCAATTTAGGGACACATATCCCAAATAGGTGGTGAATCACCTATTTTAGGGTTGGGGACGTGCTCCACCAGCTGTCCCAAGCCTCCATGTGTCAAATTTTATCTGTAGGTGAATTAACCAGTACCGATAAAAACGCCTAAACTTGAAAAATTAGCTTTTAATATCAAAATAATGTATTTTAATGCAAAACTGGACAAATAAATTAATTTTCATAAAAAATAAATTTCTAATAATAAATTTTAATTTTTATTAATTTATTTCAAATTATATGTATTTATTTTGTGTTTTTAAGCTAGAAAATTCATAGAAAATCCATTTTAATTCAATAAATACCAAAAAAAATTTAAATTTCTAAAATTAAATATTTTACCCATAATTAAACTAAAATTACCATTTTCACCCTTTTTGAATGTCAAACCAGTACTGGCTGGCTTATTAGACACGCAGGGGCATTTTGGTCATTTTACACAGAAATTCCAGAAATTTCCCAAAAATTCCCAAAATTATATTTTTATATATGTGACATAATTTCAAGCTCAAATTGACATTTTAATGTCAATTGAATCTTTTCCACATGTCAATTCTTAATGTTGAGAAATAGGGACAAAATTGTCATTTTCTAATTTTTCCGGGTTCCGGCTCGGAAAAATTATTAAAAATCATGATTAAATAGCTCTTGAAATTTTGAGTAAAATGGTGGGAGTCAGAATTTCAAAATTCCTTTCCGATTTTTCAGAATTGTATTGCCAAATATTATAAAAAAAACAGTGGAGGAATTGAAATAGGATTATTATATTTTTCACTACTTTTCTCTCAAAATAAAGTTTTATAATGAGAGATACTTAATATAAAATTTTCAAAATATTTTGAGGTCAAAAAGTCTCCGATTGGTTCCCATAGTTAACTAGGGGTATTTTTGTCATTTTACAAAAATTATCTCAATAAATTCTAGAAAATTTTCTAAAATTATTATTAATTGTTCTAAATACATTGATGACTTAAAAATAATTTTTAAACATACAGAATAATTTAATATATAAAAGTAGGGGTGTTACATCGGTTATGACAACTAGCGAATCCACTAGGGACAATCTTAGATAGTCGAGCCTCTTTTCACTTAATGTGGGAATTTTTGGTTGTCTTCCTCTTGCTTTTATTTTTTTATTCTTATTATATTATTACTGTTTATGCTGATAATCGTTGTATATTTGAACCTTAGGGTAGACAAGCATGTATGTTGTATCTGTACATTATTCCTTTTCCAGGTTGGGTAGTTTTAGGTTATGCTCCCCTCACGCACCGGACTTACACTTCTTCACACACTTTGAGAATTGGGTCTTATACCCAGACCTGAGTGTAGGTTAAGGAATTGAGGTTTAATGATTGCCATGTTGGGTTTAGTACTCACTAGGCTATCATGAAAACCTCACCTAAAGTTTGCTTCTTCACGAATGTCCCATATCTGTTAGGTCGCCTATCGTTGTGGTTTGATATTTTAAAGAAGACTTTAGCTCTAGAGGCTTGTGAGATTATCTAGAGACATCCATTAAGATTATCACATATTAGTATGCCCATAGATCCATATTCCTTCATTAAGGAAGAACTTATCTAGGATACAAGGGGAGTGTATCTTTTTCTCAGCAATAAAACAAAAGCATCATTAGAAATAAATATGGTATGTTTTAAGAAGGAATTGAAGGAGAAAGTTATGGAAAAAAAAAAAAAAAAAAGATGAAAAGGGGATAGTTTTAATTTATGTTGATTATTATAAAAATCAATATGCCATTCTGTGCACTTGCATTCCACTTTATCTCATTCATTTGCATTTTATTTAACTAGGTTGCTAGAAGTTTGTGGGTTTAAAAGCTCAATATGGGATCAAATTAAGCATCTGCATTTTTGAAAAAGTCCCTATTTGTGAGGGTCAAAAAGCCGGATATGGGTAGTTCGAAGGCTTTGGCTCAGTTGATGAAGAAATCACAACTTCGGACGTTCTCCAACAGATATGGGAATATCCTTGACCTAGTAGAGATAGACGTGCAAGAAAAAGCTATTGTCGCTTTGGTCTAGTATTATGACCTCCCTTTTAGGTGTTTCACCTTTTGAGACTTTCAGATGGTCCCTACATTGGAGGAGTTTGAGCAAATTCTGGGTTGTGCGTTAGATGAGAAGAAGGTGTATTTGTGTTTAGGGCATTATCCTGCTCTAGCGAAAATTATATCTATTTTGAGAGTTCAAGAGTAAGAAATGACAGGTAAAAGACAAAAACAAGAATGGTACTGAGGGGTTTTCGAAGTCATATATGGAGGAAAGGGCTTGTTCCTTAGTAGCAGTCGAAGATTGGGAAGCTTTTATGGCTGTATTGGCTCTTATTTTGTATGGAATGGTTCTCTTCCCAAATATTGATGGGTTCATAGATTTTATTGCGATTGATGCATTCCTTGCCTTCAAAAATAAGGGTGAAAATCCTGTGGTTGCTATATTGGCTGATGCTTACTACACACTTAATTTAGTTACAAAAAGAAGGGCAAACGAATCTTGTGTTGCTTACTTGCCTTGTATGTCTGGATGGTGACTCACATTTTCAGTCATGGATATAAAACTGTTTGTCCCATTGAAGATTTCAACATGTGCCACAACAAGGTTAATGTAGAGTGGGGCTCTCACTTAGCAAGCTTGGACAAAAAGACTGTTAGGTGGTATCCAAAATAGAGGGAAGTAGAGGAGATGATTTGGCATTGCGAAGATTTCCCTAATGTGCCCCTTATGGGAACTAGGAGGTGTATTAATTATAATACAGTCTTAGGTCAAAGGCAGTTTGGTCATTGTATCCATGCACTGCCATCAGAAGCTGCATTAACCCCTTTAGTGCTTTATAGCATAGGCCTAAAGAGTGTTGAGATGTTGAAAAAAATTTGTCTGGCTTGGGGAAAAATCATCAGGAAGAGAAAGGAGTTCAAGGTAAAAAGTTACAACACTCAAGGTAGTTATTACCAGTGGTTGAGGGACCAAATTCAGATGGTTAAGTTACCATTTTAGAACGTCAGTCCAATTACCAAGGGAGTAAGGATGGAAACGCAAGCAGAAAGTGAAGAGGTTAAAGAATTGAAAGCGGCTTTAGAAAAGATAGAAGCTGAGAAAAAAAGGCTACAGGAAAAGATAAGGAGAGTTCAACCAGAATGTGAGAAGCTATAGCAAGAAAATACTCTCAAGACTCAATCTTTAGAAAAAATGGCAAAGAGGGCTAGGCTGGAGGAAGAAAGTAAGCAAAGATATCGAAGTTCTCTAAAAGGTGCTAGTAACAAATTAAGAGTAAGGGGGCAAGAATAAAGTCAGGCTTTGGCTGAAAATAAATGTTTGAAGGAATGTTGAGAACTATCAAAATGGCTCACGAAAATGAACAAGAACAGTTAGAAGAGGCAAGGCAGAGCTTGGAGAGGATTGTAAAAGAGTACGAGGAGAGAATTGTGAAAAAGAGACAAGATCTGGCTACTATATATCAAGATACTTTAAGGAAAGAACAAGGAAAGTGCGAGAAAAGGAAAAGAGTTGGAAGAGAAGCAAGCAGTCATCCAAGATTTGTATGATCAGGGAGTTCTATGGATGCACCAATTTGCTACCACATTAAGAGGTGGTCAACACCTCCCTTATCAGCGAGATAGAGCTCAATGGGTGGCGGATCCATTTTCTACTCCTCCAGAGATCCATGACCTTTTTGGATACTGTGAACACACGATAGGGCTAATGAAGGAGATAATTAGGCATCGTTGATATGTAACTCACATGTCTTATATTTGCCTCTTTGAAAGGCATTCATGTAATAAATTGTGAGTTGAAGTTAATGAAAAGTAGTATGACTTGTTTTGGTTCCATACCATTGTATATTATTTGCTTATGCCGACAAATTTCCAATGTCCTAGTAAAAAAAAATAGAGGAATAATAAAACAATAAGGCAAAGGTAACAATGTTAAAATCAATCATTAAGTAAATAATAATAAAAAAAGGAACATCTTTTCTACATACTTATACCATCTTTTTATTTTTAGAAATAACCTTTCAAAACAAGGAAATCAACTTTGCGGCACCCTTATAGGACCCATGCTAGAGTAAAGATCATGGAAAATTTGGAACAAGCTCAAGAATCAATGAAGTCTGACCTGAATCAACTGAAAGAGCAAATGGCTCAGATAATGGAAGCACTGAAATCCTTAAAGAGTATTGAGGGAAATAATTCTGCAGAAAATGCAGAGGGGACCTTTCTTTATCCTCCTGGTTTCTATCCAATGCAATCACAGGGGCTTAATGCTCAGGGAAATATAATGTCTGCTGCAGTATACTCTCCCCATCTTATGCATTCTCAAGGATTTCAATCCCAATCTTTTCCACTGTATGGTCTTCCCCCAAACTATACTCCTTCAATAGCCTCTAACCCACCAAACACCGACCTTGCTATCCCTACTATGAATGTTACACATGTCTCCTAGCCCTAACCAAATATCCATGAACCACTTTAGGTTTCATTACCTTTTCCACCTATACAGCAGCCAACCATACAACCCACATCATAGAAAGAAATGCAAATGAGATACCTATCACTACTAATTCTCAAAATATTGTCTGACCTCAAGCTCTGTAGTTTGTTATAGGGGAAGACTCTCATGTCATGCACTTAGCCCATATCGTTATGCCAAGGACATCGAGTGAGAATCTTAAAGCTAAGGAAAAGTTTGATATCTTGGAAGAAAGGCTCAAAGCTATAGAAGGAGGAGGAAGTTATGGTTTTGGAGATGCTATTAGGCTTTGTCTTGTCCTAGATGTGGTGATACCACCAAAATTTAAAGTTTGAAAGTTTTAGCAGATGCCTTCTTTAGGCAATATAAATACAACATTGATATAGCTCTAGATAGGTTGCAACTGTAGAATATGATAAAGAGGGATACAAAAACTTTCAAAGAGGATGCTCAGAGATGGAGAGAAATTGCTGCACAAGCAGAACCTCCTTTGTCTGATAGGGAAATAAGAAGCAAGAGGGATAACAACAAAACTCCTGGTGATACATGTTAGTAGAAATGCCTCCACACAATCACCTCAGGGCCCGAAGCCTAATGTTGTTCAAGTGGCAGTACCTTTTTCGTATAAAAGTAATAAAGTTGTTCCTTGGAAATATGATGTAGAAGTAAAGAGGCGGACAGGAAGGAGAACAGTTGAAGAATGCTAATATTGACACTTCTACAATTACCAATATTTTGGGATTGGAGGCATAACCTGAAGCGATTGTCTCTATTCACCACCAGAGCTAAAAAAGGCAGTAAGTGATAAAGAGAAAGAAGGAGAGATTCTGAAAGAAAAGGGAAAAGAGTTGGAGAAAGAGGGAACAGTAAAAGAAATTTAGAGGCACACAAGAAGTTGTTGTTAAAATTTTAAATGAAGCTCATATGGCACACGATATATCCCTGGACAAGTTTGGGAGCATAGTCAATAATATCACTGCCAACAACTATCTCACTTCTACAGATGACGAGATTCCTGTTGATGGACAAGGGTATAATAAGGCTTTCCACATTTCAGTCTAATGCATGGACTATGTGATAGCCCGTGTGCTCATTGATAACAGTTCTTCATTGAATGTCATGCCAAAGTCCACTCTTAAGAAGTTGCCTTGTGAAGGTATCTTTATAAAGCCTAGCTTTGTGGTGGTAAGGGCCTTTGACAGTAGTTGAAGAAAAGTAATGGGGGAGGTTGAGTTGCCAATTCAAGTCGTTCCTTGTGTATTCTATATAACCTTTCAAGTTATGGACATCATGCTCGCATACAGTTGTTTGCTAGGATGACCCTGGATTCATTCAACAGGGGTTGTTCCCTCTACCTTACACCAAAAATTGAAATTTGTGATGGATGACAAATTGGTGATTGTGATGGGAGAAGAAGATTTGCTAGTGAGCAGGCCATCTTCCACAAGATATATTGAAGCTACTAAGGAGGCATTAGAGTCTTCCTTCCAAACCCTGGAGATTTTTGGCATTGCATATGTAGAAACTGTCCCTATGAAGCCTCAATTGTCTAGTGCAACTTCGATGGCAACCAAAGTCATGTTGAATGAAGGATTTGAACAAGAATTTGAAAATAAAGGAGAAAGGTCTACAACCTTATTGGAATTCCCTAATAACAAAGGAAGGTATAGGTTGGATATAAACCCACCAAAGATGATAAAAGGAGGATGTGGGAAGAAAAGAAAGAAAGAAACATGGCTCGTTTGCAGTAGCAAGAGTCGAGGATAGGAAGTGTAACACCCCTATTTTAACCTGCTTGTTTGTTCTTCTAATTATTCTATGATTAACTGTGAAAAAATCAAATGGGAATCACAAGGGTATGATTCTCAAAGTTATATTCATATTAGTGAGCTCTATCTAGTTGAGATTTTTAATATTTATTTGGATTAGGGTCCGGGAGCGATAAAATAACTGAATTGTCCCTAAAAACCTGCTTAATGGGATAAAATAGTAAAAATTAGCTAGAGAGGTTTTAAAAATTTTTTTAAACCATATTATATTCAAAATAATTAATAATAATTTTAAAAATTTTTGAAAATTTTTCAGAGACAGTTTTTGTGAAATGACCAATATATCCTTAGCCAACTGTGAAAGTCAACAAGAGACTTTTTAACCTCAAAAATTTTGAAAAATTTATATTGAGTATATTTTAATTATATCAATATTATCTTAATGTAAAAATAGTGAAAATTCCGAAAAATATATATACTTGGCAAAAATTGGATTTACTGGCTTAATAAATGCCTTTTAGTGAAAAAAATTATTATAAATAATATATACATGAGAAAAATCTGAAAAAATTTTGTAAGGCTCACTAAAATATACTTGAAAACTTGGTGTGGCCAGATTTTCCAAAAACCTATCCAAAATTTCTATCTAATTTTGTTGCATTAAATTAATATTTAATTATTTTTAATATCTAATAATTATATAAAATATTTTTAAAATTTTTTCAGACCTTTGACTGGTCTGGGATGTTTCCCCTCAGCCCACATGTGGAAAGTAAAAATAAAAATGCCCAAAAATTAAATCTAAAATACCTACTTTTTGTCCTATAAGTAAACCCCATCAACCACTACACTATTACACACTTTTCCTTTAGAAAATCAGAGCCCTCTCCCTGCCTCCCAACTGCTAGAACCGTGCAGCACCTCCTTCCCCCAAGCTCTTGAAAAAAACTTTCTCTCCATTAAAAGACCTCCACCAAGTTTAAGCTCCTAAACCTCCAAACCACCCCTCCTCTTCTATTTCTCCACCAACCAACCATATTTAGAGATAAGGGGAAGTGAGGTTTAAGCTCTACATTTATTTCTTAATGGGTGTGTGTGGGGGTGATCCCTTAAACCCAAATAACTTACTAATCCTACTATTATTACTATGTAACAATTTATATTCTTGATCATTTTAATTCTTGCTTTATTAAGTCATTTACTTTAATGTTCATTTATTTTCTTGCTTTGTTATTATTCCATTATGCTGCCATATTTTTTTTATTTGTTCTTTATTTATATTTTGCTCATTTACATTATGTCATTTACTTCATTGTTTAAGTTCTTGCTATTTAAATTCTTGCCTTTTAATTTTTGCTTTACTTATTGCAATTTATATTTGCCTATTTAAATTATTGTCATTTATCTTATTGTTATCTTGGTCATTATCATTTATTTTTATGTTAAATTATTTTTATTGTTGGTACCATATTATAACTTAATATCCTATTATAAATAACCATCAATGAGCCTATTTTTATGCAATAGTTATTTTTTTGAAAACCAATTTTAAGCCTCAAAATCACTTGGAGCAACAATTTTGGAACCCATTTTCCTCTTAAAGGCTCTCGGCCATGCTTAAAGAAAAGGATAAGAAATTATTTTTTTTTTTTTGTCAATTAACTTATTAGAATGGGTAAGATGATTGAGAAATAATAATTACTTATAAAATCAATTTTTGGACCACATAGAAAATAAATTCAATTTCTAAAAAGAAAAACAAAATCTGGGCTTGTTCAAAAGAAGGGCATTCGGCCCATTGGAAAATGAAATAATGAAGAAAATGAATTTTTCATTTAGATTTAGCATTTTTGACAATTACTTGAATTAATTCAAATTGGTGAGAATAAAGCTTAGGAAAAGTGAACGAAAAAAAGGGAGGTGGGGTTCTTGAAAAAGCTAGTTCTACTAAATTTGGTGGATTAATCTAAGAAATAAGGTTTTGTCAAAATTAACTAAATGGACCTTAGGCCCAAATTAGGAAAAGTTTTTAGAAATAAAGACCTTATTGGACAAATTTTAAATTTTTACCATTCAATTATTATTTTGAACCAATTATGGTTAGTATAGAAATAAATAAATAATCTTGTTCAAATAAAGTTAACAAATGTTTTGGTAAAATGCATGCAAATACATGATTTTTTTCAAGAAATTAGAAGTCTTGGTTTGTAAGATGAATACCCCAAATTTTAGTAATGGAAACAACTAGAGAGAAACTCTAAGTATGTTCTGTAGTTGCAGCACAATCTAACCTTCCACATCAGAAAAGAACTTCTCTTCAAATTTTATTACTACGTCCTAGTCATGATTGTAGACAAACTTTTCTCTTTAAAATAGTCTAATTTGAAAAGTTAGAAAAGGATAAGGATAGATCAAGTGATTAAAATAAGAACTATGATAAGTGTATGAATGAGAATGAACATGTATGTAAGTTTGATTGTTGATATTTTCCTTCCTTATGATATTCATAAGTTTTAAATAAAAGTGATGGATGAATGAAATACCTATGATGAGTAATTCTGGAACTTTGCTGGATTATCCAGAGAGTATGTCTTGAAACTTAGAAAGTAAAATCATAGGAAAACCCCGATTGAGTTAGGCCCATGCTGAGAAGCATGAGTGCCGGTGTCTAGGAAATCACAGTATGATACATTGTGGGATGAAAGGCAGGGACCATTGGTCGGGTCTTAAGGGTAAAGGTGTTGAGTTGTGAATATCCAATGACCAAGTTAGCACCCTGAGCTGGGATAAATCACGTAAACCGACTTGGCAACCCTAACGCCTGCTTAGCATCACCATGATTGGTGGAGTGTATATCCCTGATGGGCGTGTGGCCTTTTCTCAAGGATGATGATTACGACATGGATGCTATACCTTATGAAGGATTATACGAACTCCCAATTACTTCCTAGTGATTCCTAATAATTAAGATGAATCATCAAAGATAGGTATGGATCCATATGTCAAGTAAAAGTCTGTAAGTGAGTGACAATAACATAGGTCGGACCTTAGGATTCCCCCGATTGCTTGTTTGAATTATTGTTCGTAACCTATTAAGAAACAAATGAGGCTTTTATAAAAACCTCACTCCTTTCTTTTGCTTCTTTTCATATACGATCGTGGTACGAGCAGATGGATCTATTCCACAGGATGGTAAACGTCCACATATCCTACTGTCCACTGGGACTCTGGGTCTATGACCTGGTTACTCAGTATTCGACATTCCAGGGGAAGGTGACCTTCACGTTTATGTCTCTTATCCCAAACGTTTTTCTACCTATTCAGTAGTTGACATTACCTATGACTCTATCTACTATCACTCCCGATGGCTATGTCAGAGGACCACATGCCCCTCCACCATCACCTACAGATGATGAGATGGATGACGCTCCTTTCCTATAAATGGATGCTACTCCCGACATCGGCATCATGGCAATCCCAGCACCATACCTTCAGTACTTTTAGCCACCAATCAAGATCCCACCGTACCTTGACACCACTAAGTCTTCATCCGGCCCCTCCTATCACCCGGGTGAAAACTATGGATGCGTATCCTCTTCTTCCGAGATTAGCAGTGTCGGCAGCTACGATGGCCTTGGACAGTTACCCAATAATCATATACCTACTGATGACGAGGACATCAATATGATGGACTCAGAGGACACTGATATGATGGATTTCGAGGACTCGCTATGATGACGATTTTGCTTGTGATCTTTTTGCATGGGACGAGGTAGCCTAGTATAGGTTTATACTACTTTGACATAGATTTTTGTTGTATAGCTACGGGCAGGTATTTAGGCTTCCTTTTGATGTATTTCCTTTTATGTATTTCTGATGTATGTACTTAATATCTAACCTTGTACAAAGGCTTGACGCATATATATATATATATATATATATATATATATATATATATATATATATATATATATATATATATATATATATATATATATATAATGATGTTTATTTCACGGTTACAGTTCTCTATATGATGTCTCTTTATTTATTCTATAATTGCAAAGAAAACAAAAATAATAATAATACAATAACGAATTAAGCAGAGTTAACATTTTACTAATCAATTAAGTACTTGCCTTACTTTAGCGGGTATTACAAGAAGGATTCCCATTTGTGACATTCATAAAAGTTTTCGAAGCGCAGGATGGATAAATTTTGACCAAGCGGCTATAATTGATGATGATCTTGTTGTTGAAAGTACCAATTTCGTGTGTACCGATGTGTTGTGTGCAAAGAGCATAATAATTGGGAAATCACTGTACTGCTTACAATCTTTAGTAATGATTCCATGTAATTTCATATACAAATCCTTTGGCTTTTCCCAAGGCCTTAGGATGTTTGTATGGGCTCACGCATTTTATTCCAGTGATAATAAAAACTTTCTTTTAATAATTCTCTTCCTTTCACCCTTCTCTCATTCATGTCACTATATTTATTTTGCTAATATTGAATAATGCAAATCTGAAAGAGAATCCTGTGAAAAAGACAGTGTAGAAACCCTAGTGTATGATTTTAATTGCTCTTTCAACCATATAGAGGAGGGTGATGAAGACAGTTAGGAATTATCTCCAGAATGTTAAGGCTGATGGAAAAAGAGGCTAGAAAGATAGAACCACATCAGGAGGCATTGAATTGATAACTTTAGGGAATAAAGAAAATAGAAGAGAAATAAAGATTGGTACTAGCATAAAAGTGAAACAAGAAAAAGGTTTAATTACTCTATTGCAAGAGTTAGCAAAAGTTTTTGCCTAGTCTTACCAAGATATGCCGTGCTGGATGTTCGTATGTTTAGCACAAGTTTGCCATTAAAACTTGAATGCCCTCTGTCAGGCAAAGTTAAAAGAATGAAGCTTGAGATGTCCTTAAAAATTAAAGAAAAAGTAAAGAAACAGTTTGATACTAGTTTCCTGGCAGTAGCAAAATACCAGAAATGGGTGCAAATATTGTCTCAGTACCGAGAAAGATGGAAAGGTTCGAATGTGTGTCGATTACCGAGATTTGAATAAGGCTTACCCTAAAGCTAATTTTTCACCCGCATATTAATGTTCTAGTAAACAATACAACACAGTTTGCTTTATTCTCTTTCATGGATGGGTTTTCCGAATACAATCAAATTAAAATGGCACCTGACGATATGGAAAAGACCACCTTTATTAACCTATAAGGAACCTTTATATACGGTGATGCCATTTGGACTGAAAATGCTGGGGGCAACATATTAGAGGGCAATGGTGACCTTGTTTCATGACATGATGCATAAAGAGATCGAGATCTACTAGATGATATGATTGCAAAATCAAGGAATAAGGATGAGCATCTAGTTAACTTGCAAAAGTGTTTGAGCGGCTGAGGAAGTTTAGTTCAAGTTAATCCGGCTAAATGTACATTCAGAGTAAAGTTAGGAAAGTTGCTAGGTTTCATTATTAGTGAGATGGGGATAGAGGTTGCTCAAGATAAAGTACGAGCAATCCTTGAAATGCCAAACCTCGCATGGAAAAAGAAGTTGCCAGATTTCTAGGAAGGTTAAATTGCATTGCCAGACTTATCTCCCAATTAACTGACACTTGTGAACCCTTGTTTAAGCTTTTAAGGAAGAATAAGCTGTTGAATGGAATGAAGATTGCTAGGTAGCCTTTGAGAAGATTAAGCAATACTTACAAAATCCACCTGTTCTAGTCCCTCCAGTTTCTGGGATGGTTCCTCCTCTTTCTCCTCTTCTTCTTCTCTTTTCCTTTCCTTCTCTCTCTTCTTTCTCTCTTGTGTGTGAAAAATGAGTGTGGATGGGTGTATGGTGTCTTATAGCGTGAAAAACCTTTATTGGGCCTTAATGGTCCCCCATTTTTTTTTATAACTCTAGCCCACTATTATATTTAAGACAGAACAAGGTCTAATATTATGTAGAGCACTCATAAAATGACATAAAAGACTATTATTTATTTATTAACTAGTAGATTATTAAAATAACCTATTTTTGAGGGACGTTACAAGTTACTAGTCGAACTAGGAGTGGTTGAAATGCATCAACTAGTATAGTAAAATGAATTTTATACTATAGACAATGTATATCATTATACTTGTCACAAAATTTCAATTGAATTCATTGGTCGAGTGGTAAAGTTAATTTTTAAAACCCACAGGACTTGAGTTCAATCCCATAATTTTTTGTTATTTAAGATTTTTATTTTATATTAATTAAAATAAATTTTATATTATATTTAAGGCTTAAATATTTGTTCGTACTTACAAATATGTCATTTTTTTTCTTTAGTGCATGTATTTTTTTATTTTTTGTCCCTATAATTTTTTTAATTTGTAGTCCTTGTAAATTCTTTTCTTTTCTGTTTTAGTCCCTCTACTGTAATGATGATGTGACAATTTTTTTGGCTATCTTTTCTTACATGATACCAATAACGTGACACATGATAATATCATCTTTTGTTGGCATGACACATAATAATGTCATCACTATTAACAAATTAACATTTTTGTAACAGAGTTTGACAGTAAAATAAAAAAAAAAAAATTTGGAATTTATATGAATGATTTTGAGAAGAAAAAAATTTATAGTAATGAAAAATGAAAAAACACTAACTTACAGAAATTAAAATTTAAGCCTAAGTTTAATTACACTTTTATCCCCTATTATCATTTTTTAGTATAGACAAACTTATATACAATACCTTAGGTATTGGTGCTATTCTCTAATTAGAATTGGATATTCACCTTGGTAATTCGCATGATAAAAACATATATTGAAAGATTTCATAAATTATCAATGTGAATCTCCAATCTGATTAAAAAACAGCACCAATAGTACCCAAGGGCCCATTTAAGGTGGTTGTGAGTTTTGGTTTTTGGTTTGAAATGCAATTTTAAAACAAAACGCATTTTGCTAAAATAGTTTCGAAACCATCTTTTCTCTATATAAATTAGAATAACTATCTTGAATGAAAATATTTTTAGTTGTTAATATTCAACAAAAGCGTTTTAGCTATCATTCTTTAACAAGAACGTTTTTAGGGATTTTTTAACCTCTTATCTCTTTCAATATATTTTTTAATATGTTTAGTTCTAAATTAAATTTTAATATTTTAAAAAAAATTATCACTAATTAAAAAATTAATATTATATTACAATAATTGTTTATTATAAATTTAAGTTATATAAAATAAATATTTATTCTGTACAATGCATACGATAAAATACTATTTTTAATATATTTTCAAAATAGATTTAAGCCTTATGTCAAAACCATGAAAATTGGTTTCTTGTTTTTTGTTTTGAGTTGTAAAACTATGTCACTAACAATGCCAAGATCACATTTACTATTATTATAAAAATTATTATTACTATTAAATTATATTCTTATTATTATTCAAATTACTATTGTTATGATTAAAATTATTATCATTAAAACTATTATATACTAAAAATTATTATTGAAAAAAACATTATTATTGTTGTTGTTATATATTATTTTTAAAATTAATTTTATTTTTATTACTATTATTATATAATTTTTGCTTAATAAGAATTTAAAAAATACATAATTTCTAAAAAATTGTTGTCATCAACAAAATTTTTAATGAAAAATTATAAGACAATAATTTTTTAGAATTATTGTCTTTTTGGTATTTGGTCTCCTATTTTTTTTTTTTCGGCTTGTGTGGTTTTGCTTCGCTTACGTTCTCCTCCCAGCCATACACGATGCTATTCTCGAGGCTTTGTTGTGTTCTTTCCACCACGTGAAAAAAACAAAAAGTATTCCACGCGGCACTCTCTTATTGAGTCAACAGCCACCTCACTAATGGGCCAGTTTGTTTGGGTTCAAACGTTTCCTCTCTCATCCCCAAACCCTTTTCTCACAAACCATTCATTACCATTTGCGAAGGGTTTTTTCTCCTCTCCAACAAACTTGCGCAGCTACCAACCATCCTTTCAAAGGTTAATTCCTCTCTCTCTCTCTCTCTCTCTCTTTCACTTCACTCTTCTTCTTCTCCTTGTTGGTTTTCTCAATCAAGTTTTCGTTTTTGCTTTCTGGGTTGTCGTTTCAACCATAATCTCTCCAAAGCGTTGAACTTGTTGCTTGATCCGTAAGCTGAATCTCTGACCCTTTTCGTTTTTATCAAGTGGGTTTGCGTAAAGTTCTTTTCTTTTGACCCTTTCAGTGGATCTCTCGATACGGCGATGATTTTTGTTTTTGGGGTTTTTTTAATTTTTATTTTAATGAGTGGAAAATGAATGAATCGGATCGGATCCTTTACGTGTCTTCCTCTTTGTTAATTGATGTGTGAGATAAGATGGCGCAATTAAGTTTATTTGAAAAAAGCCTCAATTTTTAATGTCTCGAAAAGATGTGATTTGTGTTTTGTTGTTATATAGTTATAGTTATACTGTTCATTATTTTAATACTATGAAAAAATTGATGGAGTCCCCCGCATGGTATTTCATATTTCATTTTCTTACCTTTTGTTGATGTAACCGATTGATTATGACTCTTGGGGAATTTATTATTATTATTAAGGTTTTGCTAACCATTATCTTAAGAACACTGATTAATAAAATTTAAAATGAAATTTTTTATTAAAAATCACATTAAGAATGTATTAAAAATTACGGTAAATGTGTATTAATGGTATTTTAATGAAATTTTTTTATTTTTATTTCTTAAACAGTGCCTTTAGGGCCTGGTTAATATTGTCTTATTATTATTATTATTTGAATTTTTTCTGATCATTAGCCCTTTCGTGTTAAGATTATTTTATAATAATATGCTAAGCTGAAGCTTTGTGTTGCGTATATATGACGTGATCATTGATTAGTTGTGTTAACTGTTGATGTTTAGGAGCTGTTAAGTCATATGTTTCATTTCATCCTGCAAAAAACTTAAATTTGTTATTACAAAGTACAAACCAATCACTCCTTTGGAGTTAGAACTTGTCATGATGGTATATGATAATATGATTTTTATTTTTTATGTTTTTTCTTTTTTACTGTGTTTGTGTTGCCCGGCTACAAGTTTTACCTTGACATGTTTGGTTATTGTTTATTATTTATGAACTCAATAAGTGGATACACATATTACTCTGAAGATTGTTTCTGGAGTTCAATTGTGGAGTTTAATTTGTCATGCATTTTCAGTATAAAAGTTTTACACATTAACTAATCAGAAATCATATTTGGGATGATTTTTGAGGTAGTTTTATAAAAGTCAATAAATTTACCATGCAAAGATCTGCGATTAGATGACATGTAAAAATCCTTTATATTATCAGTGCATTTCAATTAAGTTCTTGTTTCTGCCTACTTAATGATGTACTAAACAATCATCTTTTCTTGTTTGTTTTTATTTTTACCATGTTTTTCCTTTCTTGTCTGTCATTTTATGATCGTACTCCTAAATTAATGACCTTACATGACATTGGATGTTGCATTCTTCAGCAAAGTCACCATGGTTGATCAGGTTCAGCACCCTAGAATCATTGAGAAGGTTGCAGGCCAGCTGCATCTCCATACTGGTCTTCCTTTGTACCACCAGAGGCGCTCGTTTGGGAACTACTCAAATGTTGCATTGCAGTATCCGGTAATGCCAGCATGCAGAGCGGCAACTGATATCTCCACTGTTGCAACAACAGCCTCCCCTGTGTTTGTTGCAGCTCCTGCTGAGAAAGGAAAGTTCATTATTGACTTTCTCATTGGGTGGAGTTTCAGCTGCTGTGTCCAAACTGCTGCTGCTCCCATTGACGCGTTAAACTCTTGATCCAGAACCAGGATGAGATGATCAAAGCTGGTAGACTCTCTGAGCCATATAAGGGTATTGGTGATTGTTTTAAGAGAAACAATGCAGGAAGGGGGTTGTTTCCCTGTGGAGAGGTAACACTGCAAATGTCATCCGTTATTTCCCTACTCAGGTAAGTTATGTGTTTTTGGCCCTTTTGATTTTGAGTTTAGTCATGTATTGTTACTGTAAAAGTTTTTACACCGTCAACTAATCGGAAATCATTTTTTGTATGA
>CM014730.1:6258518-6282325 GCA_004329165.1 Spatholobus suberectus | reverse complement strand
AACTATTTCAAGTAGCATTTGAAAATTTTTAAACTAGTAAATAAACTTGCTTATTAATTACCTTTCATTTAATTAAATAAACTTATAAATTAGTTAAATAAGTATGTGTTAACTAAATTACTTGTCTTACTGCTGAATGCATGGATCAATTGGCTTATGGTTGTTCCAACTTAACCAATGGTTTCGAATTTGAGTTTTGGATATGCAATTGCGTTATATACTCGGAGGGAGAGCTTTGTCGCTCACAGTGATCTTATCTGACTCGAACAGGATTACTTCCAGTGGAGGATACATGTGGTCCATACAAAAAAAAAATTACTTGTCTTTATCAAAAAAAAAAAAACTAAAATTACTTGTTAAATATACTCATAATTAATTTAAATTAAAAAATAATTAATGTTGTAATAAGAAATTAAAAAGCTAAAATAAAATCAATCTCAATTAAAATGAAACACCATTTTACTTTTAAAGAATATCATACCAAATACGCTAGTATTTTTGGCCTTTTAAAGTCCATTTCCTTCAAATATCATATGTAAACTTAGTCATCAATAAAGCAGGTAGATACTTTGCACTTATAACATGGTGACCCCCCCCCCCCAAAATCATATGTAAACATGACAAACAAAAAGAGAAATACATTAATTTTTCTTTACATAACAAATACAAAATATCTACAATTATAGTGACATAATGTGATAATTTTTTAATAACATATCCAACAAATAAACATTGTTAATGCCTTTAAAATAATTATAAATAAAAAATAATAATTCTTTTTAGTATTTATGCAGGGTTTCCTTTAAAATCTAAAATCTAGATGAATCTCTTAAATTTATACAAAGATTTGTGCTTGGAGAAAAGTCTTGACCTGAATGACCATTTGACAGCATTCGAGTCAGTGCTCGCTTACAAGTGAGCCATTGGCCTGTTGATGTGTAAGATGTTCCCTCTGTCTCTAAAACAAACTACGCTGAACTGGTTTCAGTCCCTTCTTGCTTGCTCTATTGACACTTGGGGGGCTCGAGGGAGATGTTCTGTACTGCCTTCACCATGAAAGGCAAAACTAAAAACTGAGGCCTACTTGAAGAGAATATGACAAAAGGCGGATGAGCCACTTTGGGAATACATAGCTCAGTTCAACCAAGAAGCCAAAGTCATCAAGGGTTTCCTTCTTGGTGTTATGTTGATGTTGGCCAAAGATGGAGAGGGTTAGGGTTCACCTTTCCATATCTTAATCTCTAAGAATCCTTTGACGTCTATGGAGGAATTCTTGAAGAAAGATGAGAAGTACATTAACTATGGAAACACAATTGAAGTGGGCAAGATTAAGGCTAACAAAAGTAGTGGGCAGAAGAAAGGGAGCCAGAAGTCTAAAAGGTTGCCTCAGATTAAGGGAAAGGGGTCGAGATATAATAAGTATATGCCACTGAACACCTCGAGGGGTCGCATTCTAAATGAAGTCATGGATGCTGAGTTTAAGTAGGCCAATGTGCAATTTCCTAGACTGTTTAAGCAGATGCTAGGGACTAACAAGTCCAAATAGTGCAGGTTCCATCGATGCCAAGGCCACGACATTAAGCAGTGTGTGTCACTAAGGATGTAATTGAGAACTTGATTCATCATGGCCAATTGGGTAGATTTGTGAAGAAAAATGGTGATTGTCGCCAGGATGACAAAGGGCGAAGCCAAGATAGGTCATGAAGCCTTCGTAGACCTTGAGACCCTCCTTGTTCACCTCGTCAATCTCCACGATGACTTATCCCTTCCCGAGACACTGCACTCCAGCTCGTGAGGCTCTCATTCTCAAGGTATAGGCTGTTAGGAGTCATTCCTTGCAGCCTTCCTCTAAGTGTTCGCCTGGCCACTTTAAGGACTCTTCTCGATATACCCACGACATCATTTGCATCATTGTTGGGGGTTTGTTGTTGGAGGAACTTCTAACAATGCAGGAAGAGGTATGCTTGACAGATCATGTTGATGACATCCTCATCTCGCCGTTAGAATGCATCGAGGAAAAAATCTCCTTCGATTTTTTTAATGATTTGGATTACGAGGGCATCGTTCAAGATCATGATGATCCCTTCCTTGTCTTTACTTTCATGGCGAACAAGGAGGTTAAGCGCTTGCTTGTTGACAATGGGAGCTCTGCTAACTTTATGTATTACTAGCTTTTCAAGAAGCTTGGTATCCTATATTCGGACCTATCCCCTTAAGATGAAGATTTGATAGGGTTGTTGGTCATCACGTTAAGTCGTTGGGATATGTGAAGTTGCTAGTCACCTTTGGCGAACCAACCCTAACCAAGACAGTAGCCACTCGCTTCTTGGTGTTGAGGAGTGAGTTGGCATACTATGCTATTATAGGTCGGCCCATGATGAATGCTCTAGGTGCTGTGTTTTCAACCCCGCATCTAGCGATGAAGTTCCTTAAGAAGGATATGTAGGTAATCACGGTCCATGGAGTATTAGAAAAGAGCTAGATAATGCTATAGGGACTCATTGAAGATCATCGTAGCATCCCAGACCAGTGTTGAGCTTATCTTTCGTCCACTCGTAGCGACTCAAGTTATGTTAACTAATTTAGATAGCAGGTCGGATGATTTAAAGGATTTGACAACTTAACCCTCAATTGGAAGGAGAGCATTTTTGGCTACAGATTGGCTCCGATCCTTCACGAATCATGAAGATAGGGGTTGATATTTTGGAGCAGGTGAAGGAGGACCTGTCTTGGGTCTTCAAGAAGAATGCTGATATATTTGCATGGACTCCTTCCGACACGTCTGGAATAAACCCAAATTTTTTTGTCACTGCCTCGTAGTAGATCCTTCTATCAAGCTGGTTTGTTAGAAATGTCAAAAGATGGGTAAAGATAGATTGGAAAAGATTGAGAAGCAGGTGTCAACCTCTTGAGGGCTGGTTTTATTTGGGAGATCAAGTACACCATTTGGCTCGCCAATGTGGTTTTTGCAAAGAAGTGATGTGTTGCATTTTATATATTATTTACATCTTAATCCATGTAGGTTTGTATGCATTTTAGCTTATTAGGAGTAGTTTTAGTACTAATTCCCTTAATTTCCTTCGTTTAATCACTTAGCATGCTTGAGGTGGTTTTTGTATTTTTTTGTAGATTTTAGGAAAAGTTTAGCATGAATTGATTTAGCTTTGGAACTTAAACATCTACACTTGGAGTGATTTGAAGCCAATGAAGAGCAATGGAGAATTTGTTGAAGCTTTATTCAAGTAAGGAAGGGATCACAAGGCATCTACACTTGAAGAAAATTGAAGAAAAGTGTAAATCCCACAACCAGATAGCACCACAAGCTACCCATGGCAAATGCCACGCCCGTGGTAAATTCTAGGAAGACACGATAGGAGCTACTAGAAAGTGCCACGGGCTGCCTGTGGCAAACGCCACACCCGTGGCGTGCTACTAACGTGGGTTATATTTTTTTTCTATTTCTTTTTAGTTTGGCCTTGGACCCTTTTGTACTTTGGGACTTATATAGACTTCTTAGGCTTAGGAAAATGAGTCTGAACCTTGCGTGTTTGACGGCTTAGAGTGAAAGCTGGGGATTTCAATCTTCTCTTTTCTCCACCTGGTTTGAATGTTGTCTCTCTTCTTATTGTTTGTTTCTTATGGCTTTGTGAGTAGTCATTTTTATTATAGGATTGGGCATAGCCCTATGAACGTTTAATGAATTGATTCCTTTTATCCTTGTGTGATTCTTGTTCTTCTCTTGATTTTTCTTTGATTTTCTTTTTTGCAAACAAATTGGCCACATTTTACATAACCTTAGGGATTTGGAAAAGTACCGAAAGGTGAACTTAAATAGCATAACTATAGGGAAGAAACCTAGGTCTAAACCATGAAAGTAGGTGAAACCATTGGGGATTAATTGAATTGACAAAGAGCTCATTGGGTCTAATTAAACACAACCACCGTGAAAATAAAGGGCCAATTTGATTAGACACCCTTCTGTATCTTAAAAGAGAACGGAGGGTGCCTTAGGTTAATTCATCCTCAAGAAGAACAAGTAGGAGCATAGGATAAGAGAATTAATTTAGTAAGCGTCATAGGTGAACCTCGATCCTTGAAGTTTTCTTCTATTGAATTAATATCAGTTTTATTTGCTTGTTTAATTGAATTTCTAATTCTTTTGATCTAAACCTAAATTTCTAAATTCAATTTTCTTTGTTTAATTTATTAAATTGTGATAATTACAAAACCAAACACACAATCCCTGTGGAGAGAACAATATTTATTACTAGGACGATACCGTACACTTGCGGTAGCGTATCTAGAAGTAGTCAAGGATGTGCATAAACTACACCGCCCTCAACAAACATTGTCCTAAGGACTCATTTACTATCCAACATAGACTGATTTGTGGATGGCTCCTCCTGTTTTCAGCTATTGTTGTTTATGGATGCTTACTTAGAGTATAATTAGATCTTGATGTATCCTAAAGATGAGGAGAGATTGTCTTCATGACAGAGAGGGCAAATTACTACTATAATAAGGTGATGTCTTTTGGCCTGAAAAATGTTGGAGCCACGTATCAGAAAATGATGGATAAGGTGTTTGAAAGTTAGATAGGGCAAAATCCAGAAGCATATGTCGATGATATGATTGTCAAGAGCATGGTGACAAAGACACACTTGTTGATCTAATGGAGGTTTTCTTGTAGTTGGGAATGTGTAACATGCGGCTAAACCCCACGAAGTGCACCTTTCGAGTCAAAGCAGGTAAGTTTTTAGGGTACATGCTGACGGGAGAGAGGCATAGAAGTTAATCTCGACAAGTGCAAGGCCTTCTTGACATAAGGAGCTCACAAAACCTCAAGGAGATTCAATAAGTCATAGGGCGATGGTTGGACTTTTTGATGGGTTTGTGGCAAAGTCGGCACACCATGCTTTCCTTTTTTTTAAGGCTTCTATGGAAGGACAAACCTTTCTCCTGGACAGAAGAGTGTGAAGTGTCTTTCCTATAGTTGAAGCAGTCTTTATCTTCTCCTCTAGTCCTCACCAAGCTAGAGTTAGGGAAAAACTTGTATTTGTATTTAGTTGTTGTAGAAGAGGTTATGAGCCCAGCTTGGTCTGAGAAACTCTTGAGGGGTGGAAGTCAGTGTTTTTCGTAAATTGGGCTCTCTAGGGACTTAAGATACGATTTCGAAGATAGAAAAAATAGTTTATGCCATGATAATCGTGGCACGATGTCTAAGGCTGTACTTCTAGTCCCATTAGGTGGTGGTGATAATTGATCAACTCATTTGCCAGATTTTGCATCGTCTAGATTCGGTAGGGAGAATGGTCGCACGGGTGATTGAGTTGTCGAAGCATGGTATTGTATGTAAGCCTCCATAAGCTTTGAAGGTGCAAGCGCTGGCCGACTTCATCGTCAAGTTGACGAACCTGGTATGGACCCTATACATGGATGGGTCATCCAATAAAAAATATAAAATGTGGTGAAAATATAAGAAATGCTATGTTTTTGTACATATATCTTAGTGCATATATTATTAATAATACTTGTTTTCTTACAAATCTTTCTATTAGTCTATAAAGAAAATATTAAATACAAAAGAGTAAATTACACTGTCACCCCCTAAATTTTTTCAAATTACACACAATACCCCTCCTTTTTCTATGCCTACACTAATCTCCTTAATTATTTGAAAAACATTACATTGACATCCTTTATACATTACACTAACCCCCTAATTATTTGAAAAACATTATACCGTGTATCCTATAAGGGAAGTTTTGTAAACATTAAAAAAGCAAGGAAATTATGTACAATTTGAAAAAATATCAAGAAGTATCTGTATAATTTACTCAATAAAAAAATATATTTAATGTGTTAAAAATATAAGACACATTTAATACATATCATCCAAAAAAATTAAGAGAAATATTAGAAAAATATTATAGAAAGATTTAGAATTATTCATTATTTATTTTTTTAAAAGCTATTTTTCTGTTTTTCTTCTATGAAAAATTAAGAGTTTAATGGTTATATACTGTAAGTGTAAAAAATTTTATACTGTCAACTAATCAAAAATTACCATTGTTATGTATTTTAAGATAGTTATTATAAAAGTTAACAAACTTATCATACATGATAATTTGTGATTACATAACGGTGTACTGCATAACCTATTTTTTCAATTAAAAAACTAGAAAAACCTACATCCCCGGCATTTCGAAACGATATCAGAAATTCGAATCCCGCGCGAGAGTGCCACCAACAAACACAGTAGAAATCCCGTCACCCGCCAACCAACCTCCCTCCACACCTTTCGTTCCATTTTGCATTTTCATTTCATTTCACTCGCATTTTCACATTCTATTCCGTTCCCGATCTTGAATGGACGAATCAGAGGCGGCGACAACATCTCCGAAATTAGGGTTTCCCCTGCCCGCCGGCGACGAAAAACTCTTCTCCGGCCTCAGCACCATTCTCGTCGCATCGATTCAAGAAGCCAAAGACCGCATCTCGCAGATCGAGTACGTCTTCTGCTCCCAGCTCTACCCCGACTTCCAATCCAAACGGCGTCGCATCGAGCAGCTCGAGCGCGAGGCCCACGAAACGTGGCGCTGCACAAGAGCCTCGCGGAGTCGGTGAAATCCAAAGAGTCCGCGCTCCGAGACGCCGAAGAGAAGCAAAACGCCGCGTTTTCGAAATTGAAAAGTTGCGAAAGCGAGAGGATGACGCTGTTGGTGAGAATTGACGAGCTGGAGGAGAAATCGCGAGAAATTGAGGAGGCGGAGTTGAAGCGGGTCGAAGAGGAAGGGAAGCTACTCGAGCGCGTGGAGGCGCTGACGTGTGAGTTGCAGGCGGAGAAAGCGAAGAGGAATCGGGTGACTGAAGCGTATAAGAGGCTCAAGTCTCAGCACGTTTACCTTCGCAGAAAGATTGGTCTCGGTGAGGAGAACGCGGTTCAGCAAAACAAATCGGAGAGTGGAAGTGAAGTGGGCATGCGCCAGAGTCCAATCATAGAACCAGGTATTATGCAAATTTGTCTTATAATTGTGTGGTAGAGATAGCGCATCGCATGTTTTAGGGTTATTTGTGAATCTTTCAATTGAAAAGTGTCATTTCAGCGAAAAAGAAGCTAGGGCTATAGTGCAATGGAGTGGGATGAGATATAATCGAATGGAATAAAGTAAAGTTATTATTATTATTATTATTTCATTGTTCAGATATTTTTGTGATGGGATGGAAGAAAAACGGATTAGTTTTGTTTGTCCCATGCCTGATACCCCTAAATTGGAGGAGAATAAGGATAGAATAGAATGTAATGCATTTCATTAGGCTCCATTCCATTCCATCGTATTTTAAACAAACCACATAATGAAAGAGTAAATGAATAAATCATCAATTTCATTCTTAAGTATTACTTTCTCTCCTAAATAGTCCCTAGAGTAAACAAATTATATAAGTAATCCTTCAAGTATTAGAAATCATATTAAATAGTCTTTCAAGTATTGAAAAATCCTTCAAATTAGTCCTTAGATGTTAGTAAAATATATCAACGTAAGGACTAAATTGATGAATATCCAATACCTTAGGAATTATTATAATTTTATTAGTTTAAGGACTATTTAGGAGAGAAAATAATACTTAAGAGATTAAATTAATGGTTTACTCAAGAGTAAATAGTATATGTCCTCACAGACAGTGTAAAGGTTTATCAGAAATTGCCATATATGATACCTTAAAAGTCATACTTAATATAATTTCTAATTGGTTGATAGTGTAAACATTGTTACACTGACAGTGTATACCTTTCGATGAATTCAAACAGCCTAACAATTTAGAGCGAAGGTGTTGCATTTTTACCTTTTTTGGCTAAGGTGTCATTTTTTCATATGGTGGAGTATGCAAAGAGACTGGGAAAGGATAAAAGTGATTCGATTCTGGCATGCAGCTGCCTTTGCATAGACATTGGCTAAGGCTGCATCTTGTCTCCTTATTGACAAATTGTCCATTACACGTTATTGCAGGTCATGCATTTGAGAACCCAAATATGACTATGGGTGCTTGTGATACAACTGAAGTGAGGAACGAAATCCCGGAGGAAGAATTTGGAGGTAAATTGAATTGTCTCTTTGCTATGAACACAGTCTTGATGTTTACTCAACTGTCTTGTATGAAATGGTCTTCACTCTGGTCCATCTGAATCAAATTACATCTACGTAGATTTTGTTGGCTAACTGCTATGTTGAGTTAGACTTGATCACCCATTATCTACTTCCTATTATTTCAGGCATTGAAAAGGAAACTCCAGATGTGTTTGTTTCTGCGCATGACATAAATGAAGTGAAGGAAAAGGCATCTGAGGATGACAGAGGGGCCAATTTGAGTTCTCCATCTTCCGGTTTTCGTGATGTCCCAAAATGTCCATCCAGTACAAAATTAGTCTCTGTATCTAGTACAAAGCGGTCTGCTTCTTCCTGGAGGCAAACCCGCTCCCATCAAAGTCGAGCAGGTCCTGACCCTCATGACGATTTTCTTGATACCCTCTGGAGAATATCAGAGAAATTTAAACAATTATTTGAATAAGGAGGACATCCCAAACCTGATTCAGAAAGACATTAGCGTGAACAGTTCAGATGAAACACAGGATATGAATGCCAAAAGCAGTCCTCAGAAGAAGCAAAAGCAATCTTCCATCACAGTGGCCAACAAAAGAAGTTTCAAGTACGTTGAACCAGTGAGGAAGAAAGCTGAGCGTGAAAATTTAAAAGGAGTTGAATGCAAACAATGCAGGAAGTTCTATGATGCTGTTCTTCCTAATGCTGATGGCAAGGATGCTGACAGCAGTAAGCAGAACTTCCGCTGTGAACACCTTGATGGTGTTTCTAGGCATCGATATAGGTATGTTCCGCCCATGACTCCTGAAGGGTTTTGGAATATTGGATTTGAATCTGAAATATAAGAATATATTTTAGCGGGATTACTATTTGATTTATAAATGGATTCTATATCTAATTAAAATTTTCCAACTTTGATTTTATTGGTAAATCTAGAAAAAGGACTTGTAGGAACCTTAGCCGTTGATTTGTTATTAACTGATACATGAATAATCTCATAATGCCAGGAGGCAAAAATTTTCTCGCTAGTTCATGCAGTAGGCATACTAAACCGGTTTGGAAGAACGCATGTACTATTAGTTGTAGATATCTTATGCCAACAAGCAAATAAACTTTTTGTTCCCATTTATTGTAAAAAAATTATCCATTCTACCATATTCTTCTAAACAGTATCATACTATCCTTGTGCTTGGAATTTATTTCTTATTTATTATGTTCTTGTGTATTCATATTTTTTTCTGAAAAGGAGGGCAAGACTTTTAATTATTTAGTCTCTGGTCTAAACTGTCCAGGGTTAGTGTTGTAAACTTTTGTTTTGTTGGGGGAGAGGATGCGATGAGGAGCTTACTCCTGGAGATTATTCCTTAATTTCCCGGGTCTATATCACCCGAGCAACTTACAAGGGACATTTTGTCAGTGATATGGCTTTAAAAAAATAAAATAAAATAAAATTTATCAGTGATATGCATTTGCTGAATGAATTTGTGTTAGTCAATGAACTTAGGGCCGTTAGAGCTGGCCAAAATTTAGAGGTTTGAGCCGGAAAAATTTCTGACCCTTTAAAGCTTATATTTTTAATCTGACCCATTGGCCAATTTATATATATTTTTTGGAAATAATCCTAGTAGTAACACAACAATTTTTAAAACTTAAAACATGGTGACCCAAAGAATACTTAAAAACATAAAAAAGACTATGAAAGAATTTCTAAAACTATTAAAATTCTGAAATTAATACCATATCACGACTAAAATACAGTTCAATTTTTTCGAAAGCTTGGATTTGATGAGTTTGCTTTGGAGTTTAGAAGCTTCGAAGTGATGACTTTCCCTTAAAATTTTGGATGCTTTACTAGGAATTAGAAACTTGGATACAATTTAAAAGTTATTAATTCATTGAGTCTGATTTTTAATGTATTTTTTGAAATTAATACCATATCACGACTAAAATACAGTTCAATTTTTTAGAAAGCTTGGATTTGATGAGTTTGCTTAGGAGTTTAGAAGCTTGGAAGTGATGACTTTCCCTTAAAATTTTGGATGCTTTACTAGGAATTAGAAACTTGGATTTGGTACAATTTAAAAGTTATTAATTCAATGAGTCTGATTTTTAATGTATTTTTTGAAAAAAGAGAGGAAGTGGGGGTGGGGGGATTCAGGCTCAAAGTGGATTTTGTTGTGAACGATGCACTTAAATGGACTTTTTTTTGGGGTCCGTCATTTTGGTCAACCTCTTAAAATACTCGTCAAATGAATTGGACTTTGGAGTGGTGGAATACCAACCCATTTAATTCTTTTTGTGGCCCGGCCTGACCCATCTAAAAAGCCCAAATGAAACCAACTATGCTGGCGTCTTGTGAAGCTTGAAAACGGTAGAGTGCTGGACCAAACAGGAAGAAAAAGCTAGGATGTACATTGGTGAGAGTAGGCTGAACCGCTAAGGTTCACTGCCTGCAGTGTAGGTGTGGTGTTCTGAAACCGTTGTGAATTCGTGCCAATTGGTGCTTTATTTTAACCATTTCAAGATTCATCCTGGTCCTTTGCTGTTTTTGTAGTTGGTAAAACATTGTTGCTTATCATCAACTGAACTTCGAGCTTGAGCTTTGCTTTGAGATCCTTAAAGGCAAATGTTTTGATAACGACCTGGTCATTAAATCGGCAATAACACTGATTTAAGGTTTAATCATAGATGAATTGGTCATTATTAAATCATTTTTTTAAATTTTAATATAATATATTAAGAAATATTAAACAAAAAAAATAAATAAATAGTATTCATAACGTTATAACATTAAAAGATAAAAAAAACATCATTTAAAAATGCTAAAACTCAACACATAATACTCAAAATTACACAAAGTCAAATCAAATTTGATATAACATTTAAGTTAACAATGCAATAATATCCAGTAGCAATAGTAACATCTATGAAATTAAATAATTCATATACTCATCATTCATCATAATTCATTGAGATTGACCTTTTCATATGCAAATATGTTAGCCATTTTAATAAACATCATAAAAAAAAACAAGTGTTTTTGAAGAATTGGTTTGCCCGGTTCAAAACCAGTTTTACTGATTTTGGTTTGGTTCTTTCACGGGACAATTCTATGGTTCTTTTTGACTGGATGTCAGCCTAGTTTTCAGTCCGATTGGTCGAATTGGCCGATCTGATCCGGTTTTGTTCACCATGTTAAAGACAATAATTTGTTTGCTTTTCATTTGTGCATATTATATGCATCATTTCTAACAAGTTTATTTATTTATTTTGTGGGGTGGGGTGGGGTGTTTGGACTTTGGAAAAACATAACTCTGATGATTCAGAAAAGGAATAATAGGATTGGCGTTCAGTTAGGATATAAAGATTCCGTAATTACAATGCCCGAGAAGGGATAAAATTAATGCATGGAACACAAATTTCGGTGCCTTTTTCATTTCATTGGAGGTTGTAGTCTTCAACTTTCTCCTGACTACTTCACATGATAGGATTCGCATTTCTGTTGTAATGTTGGATACGCATTTATTTCTTCCCTATGTTAAAATTTACAGTTGAGAAAGCCTTGTTGTGGCCTGGCTTCCTCCTTTTACCCATTTCATGAATATAGCACCGAAATCATTCACCAACCTTAATTAGAGAAAGGAATGTGCTGATGATCACATGTAATTTTAGTCATGTTTATGAGGGGAGATACTGTTGGGCAAAGCAAACTGCAATGATAACCTTGGAAAAAAGTAAAAGCTGCTGGCTGCTCAGGAAATGTAAAAGTGAAAGTGAGTAATAAACAGGGATTAGGGAGTGAAAACCACAGAATCATCCACTTTCAGAGAGGGCCACCAAAATGTAGGCTTAGTGAGGTGTGGGCCGAGTTCACATTTTTGCAAGAAAATGAGTGGCCATGTTTGCTTTGTGGTAGGTGGAATATAGTACACAGTGGTGCAACCCTTTTTGTGCCAAGGTATTCATTTCTTGATCTCATTTTTACTTTTAAGCGTATTTGGATGGTATGATGATTTGCACAAATTTTTTTTTTCTTCCGACAAAAGATTTCACAAAGTTAATGAATATGGAAATGAATGAAGGACATCAGCACGTGCCCCAAAGTAACCATTCAATTTAGTTCTTGAAAAAAAAAAATTATTTGATACAATTTGGTCTTTAAAAAAGAAAAAAATTATTGCCAAAATTACAAATGCGAGATTCTATAGTCCTTCAATTTTATTTATTTTTTACATATTTAGATTCTAAAAAGTGAACGTGTACTAATTTAATCGTTAGATCATTAGTAACTCAAATTGATCCCTACAAATATTAATTGAAATGATTAAAATATTTTACTTTTATAGTTTTAAGATATTATTTGGTGACTTTTTTCTTAGGATTAAATTGCGTTGAGTGATTTATTTTTTGTAATAGAATTATGTATTTACTCTCTTATTTTATTGCATTTCTGGCCTCTTGGATTTTCAGGAATCGAAAATGGCAGAGTAGTGATATTTATCACGAAAGATTATACAAATTATACTATGAATGCACTACAATTCTTTTCATATCATATAACAATTAACTTGAGCTGTTACCAGTATCGCTTCCTCAACATAGCTAGCCTCTAGTATGCTGAGACACGGCTGATTCCATTAATCAGCATCGGAGAATCAGATAGATATCCATTCTTATGTATAAGACCCAATTATTATATTACCATAATTATAGAAAGTAGTTGATAGTATTAAATTTCCGTAAATATATATTTTTTTCCAAAACTACTGCTAATATTAGACTTTCTAGTACTCTCTCAATGAGTTTAATTTAATAGATCCACTAATTACTTATTGAACCGAAATAATGGACTTTAATTAAGGTATTTTTGTCAAAAAATAATGCAAGAGACTTAGGGATTGTTCCGTATAGAAAAGACCAAAGAACATTTTCAATTTGATTCTTGTAAATAAGACTAGAGAGAGTATATTTGATTGTTAAAATGTTTCATAGAAAATAGAAACAGTACCAAAAAATATTAATTGGTTAAAATCCAAATCTAAAACTTTTGAACATATATAATGGCAACTTGGTAAAAATAATCGTTTGGAAATAAAATTCGAGTAGCATTGGATGAGCGCATTATAAACTTTTCTAAATACGGTGGACTTTTGGTGTATAATCAAAGACAAATCGAGGAAATGGAATCATAATCCAATCTTTCACGTTATCAGCTCTCAAACTCACATGCAACTCTGAAACCCACATGCAAGACAATATAATAGAACTCGCATGACCTATGCTCACTTGTATGCACATGCAAGCAGGAGCACCCTCATAAATTTTGTCCATTGTTAACACTTCCACTAAATATATTACATACAGGACAAAAACTATCACATCAAATTCAAATCACACTTAGGCTCCTTCACTAGAACCAAATCATTATATCTTTGAATATTCACCAACAACCCAATACTCATTTGGGTCATCCATCAACAAGCCTTCAACGGGTTTCCACACAAACAATCATTGTTGCTAACGACGCCCGCATCAAGTGATCAAACGAGACCCGATTGGATGGTTCCACATAGGTGGTGTAGCTCAGATCCAACTGCCCCATAAACTTGGATGCAGATAACGAATCGGGTATCCGACCCGAAAAGTTATTATACGACAAATCAAGTCCATAAAATAAGAACTCGCCCGAAAACATCGGGTATGGTACCGGAAAACCGTTCGACTAAGGTTCAAAATACCCATACCCGTATTGTTCAATAAAGTGGAGGGTACTTGACCCGTCATAGAGTTACCATCCAATTTCAATGTGGAGAGAACCTCATTTTTCCCAACTCGACCGGGATCGAACCGGTTAAACAGGTTCGAGGACACATCAAAATCTGCAAGCCGGTTCATTCTGGACACAGACTTGGGGATCCGAACCGGTTAATTGGTTTCCACTCAGCAACACCCCGACTCAACTGGCGAGTTTCCCCGAAATCATAGGGTAACTCGCCAATTGAGTCGGTTGTTGCTGAGGTCAAGGTGCATGAGTTCGGCAAGGTTAACGACCGACACCCGGAATTTTCACCGGAATCTGGTTGTCGGCGATGCTCAACACGGCAAGACTCCGAAGGTTCCCGACGTCGGCCGGAATCTTGCCGACGAGGCGGTTTCCGGCGAGGTCGAGGATTTGGAGTGAGTAAGAGCGGAGGAGACGCAGGCGGGGATCTCGCCTGAGACGGCCTTCCAGTCGGCGACGACGAGGGTGGTGAGGTGCTTAGGTTGCAAATCTCCGGCGAGATTTTCCGGTCATGTAGCCGGAGCGGCCAAGCTTTTGGAAGATTGGGTCTTGGGACTCGCCGCGGAGGTTGAGGTCAGTGACGTGGCCGGTGGTGGGTCGCAGGCGACGCCATACCAGCTCCGCGCAACATTCGGTGCTCGACCAGGTTGGAAGATGCCCAAGTAGGGTTCGGTCAGGGCAGCTTTGAAGGCCAAGAGTGCTGCCCCTTCTGACGGCGGGCAGGGGGTGACGACGGAGAAAACGGTGAGGAGAAGCAACGTGAGGAAGAAGAACGAGGAAGCCATCTGTTTGTGTTTTTGTTGCTTTCAATGCAATGCAATGGAGGAGTAGAGTGAGTTCACATTTGCATGGTTGGGTTTTATTTATATATATAACATACGTGTTTGGTGAATATATAACTGAATAAAATCTACTCTAGAAAGCACCTCATAGTCATTGTGATTTGTGATACTCATTATATAGTGAGTGGGTTGCACATGCCACATGCACATGCTGGGGTTTAATTAAGTCAAGCCCTTCAATAATGATACTAATAAATAATGACCTGGTTACTATTGAGTTTCAGGGGTTTGAAACTTGGCTTTGATGTTAATATCTGGATCTCTACAATGGACTCCTTCCGTCCAAAACACTTTATGTAACCTAACAATAATGGTTTACCTACCACATACCTTATTTATATTACTAAAAGAAATCTTAGATGAGTTTAATTACCTTTTTTGTTTTTATAGTTACACAACTTTATCTTTTGGTTCCTATAGTTAAAAATATCCGTTTTAGTTCTTATACATATATTTTTGATATCGGTTTGGTCTCTGTTATTTTAACCGTCACAAATTGATAAAAAATGCCAAAGATTTTATTTGTGACGTTTTGTTTTACGAGTTAAGACACACTTGATGACATTGACCAAACTGATATCGAAGTGCATGTATAGAGACTAAGCGGATTATTTTAACTATAGGAACTAAAGGATAAGTTTGTGTAACTATAGAGACTAAGAAGGTAATTAACTTTTTAGATGTGTTCAATTCTTGCTTCTAAAATTACTACTAGCTATTAATTACGAATTAACGATTATAGGGGTAAACGTTAAAACTTAAAAATGGATTACTGTAGGTGTACGAGTAGGGATTTTTTTTTTTTTTTAAATTACTAGCTTAAAGGTTATAATTTGATAAGTTGATGACAGTAGGGTATGACTCAAAAGTTAAGAGCTGCATGATTTTATTTTCCAATTTGTCTTTATTGATTTAAAAAAAAAAGACCACTTTTCACCATCCACTAATTGATACCTCTTTTTAATAAATTTTATATGTGCATGCTTAAACATTTCACTTTATTATACACACACACATATTTTAAATGTCATTAGTGTAACAATTTTTACATTATCAATCAATAAAAAATTATCATTAATAAATTTTAAGATAATTATATAAAAATTAATAAACTTACCATATATGATAATATGTAATTTAATGATAGTGCAAAAAACTTTTATATTTTTAGTGTATTTTAATTAAAATTTTTAAATTTATTACATTTTTAATACTCAAGTAGCTAATTTATTTAACACTATCTGATCTGAATTGGTTTCTTTAATATATATATATTATATATATATATATGCCGTTTGGTACTGTCCAAGTTTTCTATAATTTGTTTGCTGAACTTGTAAATCAATGATTATCACATTTGATGTCCAAGATTTTATGATTAAAGGGCTTTACATTCGGCTAATTTCCTCGTAGTCAGTGATTTCGGGTTATAAAATTGTTACACTATAGTATGAAGTCCTCATGGCCTATGATGACGAACAAAAAATCTCTTCACCCTCCCATAACTATGATGAACACAAATATTTGGAAGATTATGATCATCATTAGAATAATTAGCTTTGCTATACTCCCCTATTAAGATTCATAAATAAATGATCTGAGATGCAACTTCTTTTTTCCTAAAATATATATATATATATATATCTTTTAATTCTTATCATTATTTATGGTTAATTCTAAATTCTATGTATATTTATAGGTAAATTAACAAATGAAAATATTCATCTAATTAAAAGCATCACCTTGTTTTTATATACTAATGAATGTTAGTTGTAATTATTAATCTGTAAGTGATATTCCCTACCAAAAGGGAGATCATAGAATCATTTTTCTCATTAAAAAGATCTTAAATGGAACACTAAGCAAGGCTAAAGATTCTTTTCCCCCATTTGTTTATAGGATAGAGATTTACAGAAAATTATGAGCTAGTGTGACAAAAATTTCATTATTATAAAATTGAAAAAGAAACAGTTGTATGTACATTTAAATTTATTGAGAGATAAGAATATTAAAACCCTTATTATGGCCTTCGGATAATTATTACCACTTAACAATATACTGATGACCATAATTACCGATACCATACGTTAACATAGAAATTTGAAAGGAGATCTAAAACAGTGTTTAATAAGTATTTGAATCTGAAGAAAAAGTTAATGTTGGAGCCGTGTTTGAAGATTCTCGTATGAATGGCTGCGGAAATATTGTATCTAGAACATCATAGGTTTATACGAAAAATTAAAATGTATTCCTAGAAATTAGATATACTAACAAAATTTCTTGTCCTATATTTTACCACAATTTGGTTTTAGTTTTTACACTTTAAAATTTAATTTTGATTTTGTAATACACACACACACTAGTATTTTAACTTGTGCATTGCACAAAATAATATTTATTTATATAACTTAAATTTATAATAATTAAATAATTTTAAATATTTAAATTATATTATAATTAAAATTCATAATAAATAAATATTTTTGAACTTATAGATTATATTTTAAATTTATAATAAGATTATTATAATACAATGTTAATTTTTAATTATTGATAATTTCTTTAAAAAAATGTTGAAATTCAATTAGAGATAAAGATTTGAAAATGATAGATTAAAAAAGATTAAAAGGTTAAAAAATTTCATATATATATATATAGTTTTAATTTTTGGTCTTAGTCATTCGTAATACGAGACTGCACATGTATCCTTTTAAAAATAGCCATTATGATTAATAGCAAATTAATTATTGAGGAGAGCTATCAATGTGAGTCGTGACTCACGAGTCAACCCCGCTCACCATGGGTTGTGAGCCTGGTTAGTGAAAAAACTGGCTCACCACAATTATCAATTAAAATTGGCCCTGCTCACTTAGCTCATTGTTCACCCAAGGTGAGTTGGGCTAGCTCGCAGGTTAGGGGTATATTAAAAGAAATAAAAAATCACAGCAAGTCAGCATCTCACACTCAATTAAATTTAAGTTACAACATGAGACTCACACAACGCACGAGTTAGAAAGTTAGGGTTTTGGTTTTTCTGTTTTGCCTCCTTGCACACTGGCGGCGACACCGAACACAATGTACATCAGCGGTAACTACCTAGCAATTCACACAAACTCTTTCGCGGTTGCAGTCTTAGGTTCATGCATGGAAGATGAGAATGATTGAGGAGAACCGGGCTCTTCAATGACAATTGTAGTAGAAACCTATCTTTTGCTATTAAGACTTACAATGAATATGGATATAATATAGGGGTTATGGGACTTGCAGTAGTTTTCACTTTCAGTGTTTGGCTTATTGCTCCAATCCTGTGGGTACAATATTTGACTTGTCGATTTTACTACTTGATCAACTAGTATACTTGTTGTAATTGGACTGTATATTTTACATGATTTTTAAGAGCACATTGTAGTTTCAACACGACCAACCCAACTTGAACCACTTGATGAAATATGGGGTTTGGAGCTTAAAATTATGAGTGCAAATTTAATCTAGGTATTTTGCTTGATCTGACCATGTCCCAATCTTGGCTTAACTCATAACAAGCCCATACAATTGGGATTAAGCCTCATTTTAGATGCTTAAATTGAATTTGGAAGTTTTAATCTGACTTACTGTAGCCATGGTTAGCCTGACTTGGAACTCGTTGATGAAATAATAGCTTTAAATTTTGTTTACAAATACAATCTATGCCCTTTTAAGTTTATTTGGGCGCCTGCATAAAACTTGTCGTAACTGGACTTTCACTAAACTTGGGCCTTATTTATAAGTCTAAATTGAACTTAGGAGTTTTTACCTAACCCGTTATAGCTTGCGACCTACATCGAGATCACGACTAGCCTGGCCCGATTGATGAAATATAGTGCTTGAACTTTAAATTTTGAGCACAAATTAAATTTGGGCCTTTTCAGCCTGATTCGATCATGACTATTTGGGCTTAACCCATAAAAGCTTGTACAGATCGGGGTTGTGTTCACTTTAGAAGCCCAAATTGAATATGTGCTTTTGTTGTTTGATCTGTTATAGTTCGTGACTCGCATCGAGCTTGCAATTGACTCGACCTAAACTCGCTCAACAAATATAGGGTTTAGGTTTTAAATTTTAAGAATAAATTAAATCTAGGTCTTTTTAGCTCGATTCGATCATGGCTCGATATAGGGTTAGCTTGCAAAAGCATGTAAAAGACTTAATCCTTTTCTATTTTGTATTGCTCTCATTCCAGACTTCTCATCACAACCTCATGTGAAAAGTCTCACATCTTTTTAGTGAACTTTCAAAAGAAATTATAAAATTAACAATAAGTTTTTAAAAATGGAAATCGAAAAAACTATGGGTGCATGTGTGTGGAAACTAGTTTAGTTCAACTGAACGCCAATCCATCCTTGGAGTTCCCTCTACGTTTATGCATTTTTAATGTAGAGAACTTTTATTCAACGTGGTCCAAATGGGTTTCCAAACACACACTAAAACAACCAACTAAAAACTAGAAACTAGTTTTAGTTTTTAAATTTTTAAAAACTAAATGTCCCCAAATGGGGTCTAAGGTCTTGATTGAGGTGGTTTTTAGTTTTAAGTTTTAAAATTTTAGAAACCAAAAGTCACTTTTCAATTTTTAGTTTGTAGTTTTATTTTTTTTATTTCCACTTTTAATTGTTATCAATCTTATAATTTTCCTAAAAAAGTTCACTAAAAAGATGTGAGACTTTTCACATGATGTTGTGATGAAAAGATATAGAGTGAGAGCATAACAGAAAAGACTTAAGTTTTTATAGGCTTTAGTGGGCAAAGCCTAGATTAGTCATGATCAGATTGGACTAAAAAGAACTTTGTTTAATTCGTGCTCAAAGGTTAAAGCTTGAACCCTACATTTCATTGGGTGGGTTCAAGCCAAACTAGCCGTGGTTTCGATGCGAACAAGGGAAAAAAGTACTTATTCAATTCAAACTTCGAAAATGAGCTCCAAACTCAATGAAAGCCTAATTTATATGGCATTTGTGGGCTAACCCCAAATTGGCCATGATTAGATCGAGCAAAAGGGTCCAAATTTAATTCATGCTCAAAATTCAAAGTCCAAGCCCTATATTTCATCAATTGGGTTTGGGTTGGACTAGTTATGAGATCAATAAGTGTCACAAGTTATAACTAGTTAGGCCAAAAAGCCCAAATTAAATCTGGCATTCTAAAATGAGGCTTAAGACCGATGAAAGTTTGATTTGTATAGGCATTTGTGGCTAAGCTTAGTTGAGCTAAAAAGACCCATTTTTTATTTGTGCTCAAAATTTAAAGTTCAAGCCCAACATTTCATTGAATAGGATCGAATCGCACTAGTCACAAACTCAATGTGTGTCATAGGCTTAGTAGGTCAGGCTGAAAAGCTCATATTCAATCAAAGCTTTTAAAACTAGGCCTAGGTCAGTGAAAGTCTAGTTTGTATGAGTTTTTTTGCGAGCTAAGCTCAAATCAAGCCATGATTGGATCAGGCTAAAAAGGCACATATTTAATTTGTGCTTAAAATTTAAAGCCCAAACCCTATTTTTATTGAGAGGGTTTGGGTTGGGCTACTTGTAAGTCACTGGTTATTCGCAAATTAGACCAAAATGCCTATATTCATTTTAGGCTTATAAAATGAGGCCTAAGCCTGATGAAAGTCTAATTTATACAAGCTTTTTACGGACTAAGCCCAAATTAGGCCTTAATCGGATCAACCAAAAAGACTTAGATATAATTCATTCTGAAAATTTAAAACTCAAGCCCAATGTTTCATCTAGTGGGTTTGGGTTGAGTTAGCCATGATTTTGATGCAAGTTGTGTGTTATAGCACGTTGGGCCAAATTGTTTTGATTCAATTCAAGCTTATAAATTGAGGCCCAAGTCCGATGAAAGCCTAGTTTTTAAAAGATTTTTTATGGCCTAAGTCCATTTCAGACCATGATTAGATCAACCAAAAAAAAAAAAAGGCCCAAATTTAATTTGTACTCAAAATTTAAAGCTAGATCCCTATATTTCATCTGGTGAGTTCAAGTAGGGTCAGTTTCCTTGACCCATTTTGACACCTTTGGCAAAGACTAAAGGAGTAGCAGAAAAGACTGGGTGGGAGGCAAAGAGTGGAGGAAAGTATCGAAAACAATGAAGCAATTCCTAAAAACTTAAAACTAGAACTGGAAATCTTTTTTTTTCTACTTTCAAAAATGAGTTAACACGGTTTTAAAATTCATTTAAAAATCATTTCAACCTCCTTTTATCCAAACAGGTTTTATTTTCAAATTTAAGTTTAAAAAAAAAAAATTGAAATTTGCTTGTTGATGAGTCATATAAAATTCATCAATACTTACAATTTGTTACAGTTACCAATGATTTTTGGCGTTCAATAATTGCAAAGTTTTTGTAGTGATGGAAAAACTTGAATTTTTAAGAAATAATATGTAGAGGGAATACATCAAAATGAGGAAAAAGCATTAATGGATCATAAGTAGAGAACACAGAACCAAATTAAATAAGAGTACATTCCAAAAGTAAATTAGAGAGAAGAAATGTGAAATAAAATAAAAAAAAATATAGTCATGGATTACAAAGAAAATATAAAAATGAATAGTGTTGGTATATTCATGTAGTGATGAATGAAGTTTCATGTTGAAGAATCCAATGGTAAGTAAGGATGAGGTTATTTAAGAAAATTAAATAGGTCTCGATATTATGATGATTCAAAATCAAAAGAATTTCACTCTTTCAGGCTTAAGGAAAAATAAAAATAAAAAATTTATGAAAAAAGAAAAGTTTGTTATCGAACCAGTTCGCCTATCTAAAAAAAAATTAAACAATTTTTTATGTATCAAAACTATGCATCTTTCATTAATTTATAAGAATAAATGCAAAATTTATCAAAACTACCCAAAAAAGTCATGTTAATAAGAATTTTTTGATAAATACATTAAAAGAACAAGAGATCAAAAGATAACAAAAAAATAATAATTATGATTTACTTTATTGGCTCAAAATTGCATTAATTGATCCTTACGATGCTTCCTTTATCAATTAGATCTTTTATCCATAGAAAAAGGGGATATCTAGGCATATCTATTTCTTCATATTTTGACTTCTATGAAGTTTCTTTCTTTGCTACAGAGGATAAAAATAATTGTTTTTTCGGAGGATGGATCATCAATAAGAATTCATCTATCGCAATAACAAAAAAACTTGACTTGAATGATCTTGTATTAAGAGCTAATTTGGCTAAAGGAATGGGTCATAATTATTATGGAGAACCCACATGGCCCAAAGATCTTTATATATTTTTCTAGTAGTAATTTTAGGTACTATTGCCTGTAATGTAGGCTTAGCAGTTTTAGAACCATCAATGATTTTGTCCAATTGACATGTATAAAGGAATCATTGTTGGACTTATTGGGTTTCTAGCAATTCATCCGAGGATTAGTAGTTAGGGGTCCATAGAAAGTTCATTTTATGAAATCTCTAAGAGATTAAAAGATAAGCCTGCTTTATTTATCACCAAGTAGAGATGAATACTATATGGTAGCAACAAGAAATTCTTTGGCACTTAATCGAAATATTCAGGACAACGAAAGGTTAAGTGACTATCTTAGGTGACACCCAATAGTATTTGTGATATCATGTTAGCATGTAACACCTCTAAATTTTTTTCTAGATCTCTAAAATAAATGTTATTTATCTACCTTGAAATGAACATTAGGGATCAAAAATAGTGATTTCAAATTTTGAAGAGATGAAAATTAAAATAAAATAAAATTATAGGGATTAAAACCAAAATTCACTCACTTTATAGGGATCATAAACAGTGATTTCAATTTTAAAAGGATGAAAAACAAAAAAATAAAATAAAATTAGCGGGACTAAAATCAAAATTCGCTTATTTTATAAGAACTAAAAATATATTAACAATTTTTTTTTTTATATAAAGAGAGATAAAAAAGAGAGAAAGTGTATGATAAAATAGATGATGAAATATAGAATGAAAAAATACTACACCGTCCTATATATATATATATAATAAACAAATACTTAATTTATCAAGCCAATAAAAGTAGTTAAATTGGTTAATTTCAATTAATAATGTTATAAATTTAAATTTTATTCTAGAAATATCTATAAAAGTAAATGGTTTAAGAAGAAGTTATACTTAATAACACTACTTATAATTTATAATTTTTTTAACTAATGGGTGTGACTTATATTATTAATAGCTCGATGAATGCATTCATTTCATGAGAAATGAATAAATATTTATTAATAAACTTCTCAATAAATTAAGGACCGTTTGGTGGTCAGGATATGATAGGATAATTATCATATGTTGTTGTAATCCGTTGTTTGTTGTACCAATAGGATATGATAATGTTATCTTACTCCTTATTTATCTTGTTGCTCCAATGTATTTCATATCTTGAAGGAGGAGCTGAGTTAGGAAGTAATAGGATAAGATAAAACTCTCTCTATATATACATATATATATATATAATATATTATATTATTTATTATTTATTTATATAATCTGTTGTTTATTGTGTCAATAGAATATGATAAAGTTATCTTACTCCTTATCTTATCTTGATGCTCCAGTGTATTTCATATCTTGAGGGAGGAGTTGAGTTAGGAAGTAACATGATAAGATAAACTCTTTCTCTCTCTCTCTCTATATATAGATAGGTAATAGATAGATTATAATAAATATTGTATATAATTATATATAAACAAATATAATATTATTATGAAAATATATATAAGATTTATATAATATATGATGACTACCGAGCACGTGGATCAACTAGTGCAGAGTTGTTCCCTCTTAACCAGAGGTCTTGAGCTTGAGTCTTGAGTATGCAACTGCATTAAATATTCAGAGAGCTTTACCGTCCATACAATATAATATAATATAATATATATATATATAGGGTGGGGATCAAGTTACTCCAAGAGTAACTCTTGGTAGAGTTACTTCACTCATAACTCTTGATATGTATTAAATTTCAACGATCCAACCGTTGAATTAAAAGATTATGCCAATGATCATGTACACTAAATTCTAGGTAAATCAAACATTTTGCAGCTAGT